>CM031238.1:160737376-160779876 GCA_018340775.1 Taxus wallichiana var. yunnanensis | reverse complement strand
ATAGGTCAATTTTATTTTTTCATTTATTCCAATCTTAAACATATTGATTAGAATTATTTAATTGAGATAATATCTTGTGACGAAGGCTACAAAAACTAAAAAATTATCTAAAGACCCAAACTAAATATTGGAATCACTTTTATTGTTATATCATATTCTCCAATATTACTTGTTATCGAGGATTATATCATTCAATTATTTATGAAGACTTGAAAAGATGATATAAAATGATGGAATCTATATTTTTAAAAAAATAACCTATTTTTGAGTGAGGTAATATCATGTTTGCAAGGGTGAGGTGCACATAATTCTTAGGCTTAGATGCCAAGGTCTAAGGGGTAACCATTCTATGATTCGTTTGTGGAATGATCCTAGTCTCATTCCTTATTATGGTATTTCCGGGCCTTTGCCTCAGCAAGAATTGAACCTTGTTGGGCTCTTTGTGAGCCAAGAAACTTCACCAATGGGCCATAGCCATTCAATATATTTTAAATATTTTGAACTAGAATTATTCAACTTTTAAGTTTCAATTGTAATCCTAATTTTAACTTTCAAGTTTGAATTGTAATTCTATTTTTTAAAAGCTATTAGTATTATCAATATATTAAGGTGTAATATACATTTAAAAAAATCCAATATAAAAATTAAAAATTTTCAATCTATATATTATTGAGAACTCTGACTTAGAAATAATATTTGGAGAATTTAATAATGAATTTTAGAAGACCTTTGTATGGTAGAAAACTAGATTAAATGACAACATCGATATCTTTATTGACTACTCGGTCCTACCATTGAATAAGGCAAAATAATTATTAATGGGGGTTTTGGGTAAATTATTACGCTCATTTAATACGGGGCCCTTCTTGGTTTTTAGTAGTTGAGTTGCATTGCTTGGGATATCTTATGATTTGGTAGACTTTGCATGCCTTACATGCATAAGGTTTGCCACATGTCTATCACTCTTGCCATTAATTTCAACCACTTCCTCACCCCTACCACGGATGGCTTATATAATGTCACCTAAATTTCAAGGATTACACCTTAAAGGATCAATGGTTGAAATTATTTTTTCACATAAAATTTAGGACAACACATGAAAATATTAAATTCCAATGATATCAAATGTAAATTGTTGATTTTGAAATTCGATAGCTCTGTAATCACCCTAGGTTTTTTATTATTTTAATTCTTCAACATTGATTTTTGACTCATTGACCAAGGAATTGACATTTTCTTTGACTTGGAAGTAGAGTGGTGTATATAATAAGTATCTTGTAATATTTTAATTGTTGGTTTTAAATTGATTTAACGTGAAGGATCAAAATTCTAACAAAAATTTGACAAAACTTTTTAAAACATTAGCCTTGGCGAAAGTGACATAGATACCATTGATCATATTAATTTATCAATTGTAGAAAAAAGGATAAAATTAAATCTTAGTTAAAGGGTGGAGGATAGCCGAGACATTGACGAAAGCGTGGTGTGAGGTGTAGTGTTAGGCTTATGATCCTAGTGCTACGTTTCTAGTTCGAATCTCACCATGGTTTACTAATACCCTTTTAGTAACCCTAATCTATGTGATACTAACTCTAATCGGTCAATAGTAACCATAATTTCACATTTAATGTCACTACTAAGCTCGATGATGATTCCACTTTGGACAAGTTCCTCGCTGGGGTAGATACTACCCATGTTATTGAGGATATTTCTTCTCAGGAGATCCGTTCTAATTCTATCTTGCTTTGTATCTTATTGATGAGAACCCTCCTCATACTCCTCACCACCCCTTTTGAGATAGATGTGGAGAGGGGACCCCTTTGTTCTCCTCCTAGGTCTACATTTCGGCCCATAAATTCAAGTGAAGTTATCATTTCGTGTGGCCCCGAAGCGGTTGAAGAATCCATCAAGGATGATTGAAGCGTGGTCCAGAACAAAAAAAAGAAACTCTTCTATTTTTTCGGTAGCCCCTTCCAAAATGACTCCTAGATGTCTTGGTGTGATTTGGGTAGACCTTTGTATTTTTCAAACTTTTATGTTGTATGTGTGGAATTTCTTTAGGAGGTTCTCTTTTTCTTTGGTAGAGGCAATTTCTCTTGTTTTTCATTGACATAAATTTTTCTCATTTGTAACTTCTCATTATTGTGTAGTGTGGTTTTGGTCCTCTAAAAAACCACTCTTTTTACTAGTAAAAATTATTATTTATAAGTAAAACCATTTCTTTAATATGGAACACATAAATTCATCATGCAAGAGTTAAATTGTTTAGATTATTTTTTCTCGACATAACCTAAAAAAATGAAATTATTTTTTACAATGAAGTGAATTCACCGTAAAAAATCATTTTTATAATCATATATTATACATCTTACCAAACATAGTGTCCCTTCACCATTGGTGCCTCGTTGATCAAGTTGATGATAATTCCTCTCTTTTTCTAAAATTTTCCCCTCAAGGGTTGAAACTACACTTATTATTGATGAGACTCCTCCTCGGGTGCCTCTCCACATTACGCACCCTTGTTCGTACATCCCTAAGGTATCTCTTGAGAAGACTATGGAGAGGGGAACACCTTGTTCTCTTTCTAACACTTTATTATTGATGAGACTCCTCCTCGGTGCCTCTCCACATTCTCGCACCCTTTTCGTACATCCCTAAGGTATCTCTTGAGAAGACTATGGAGAGGGGAACACACCTGTTCTCTTTCTAACACGTTATTCCTGCTCATCAATTTGATTAAAATTCTTCTCCGTACGACCCTTATTATGTTGTGATTATCAGAATAAGGAAGAGTGGATGGTTGCTCAAAACAAGAAAATAATTCCTTCTTAGATGCACACAACCCCATCCCAAATGTATCTCAAATCTTCCTTTGGTGACTACTTTTATGATGATTTTATATTGATGTTCGATTTTACTTTTCTAGTTTTTTCACTCCAAGGTATCTTTCTACTTATTAGTTGTTTCTATGTTGTTGGTTAGTAATGATTCATGTTGGCTCATTTGGATGTAATTATTTTTCTCGGTGTTAATCATTGTTTTGTTCCTAGATAGGGTCACAACCATAAAACCCCCTATACACTTATCTTTACAAAAAAATCTTACTATCTTAGTTTCTTCACTTTGTATAAAATCATCTTACAAATTAAAATATTTTTTGTTCGACATAAAATTATCCAGAATGATATTATTTATGTGTATCAAATAAAAATTATTAGAAAATATTAATTCATATAAAAATTAAGCTTCCATGATATGATTTGGTATGATTTAATATAATTTTAATGATTTTTTTAATACATTTTACCCTACCATAAAATAGAAATATAAAATATATTTAATTTAATCATTAATGAATTAACTCACACACTATATAAGCTCTTCTTTCAAAGTTCATAATAACCTCATTATAATGTATTGTTATTAGTATAGTGTATATCATAGTACAATATTGTACTTTATAATCTAATATTAAGAACATTACATATTATACCATGTTTTTATTTATGTTTATATAAATCTATGTATGTAAAATATGTCACGAGGTATCATTCTTGAGGTGCTTATTTTAGATGTGTGACATAAGTGGAATAGGTGCCTTTAGAACTATACCTCTTGGCATAATTTACATAGATTAATATAAGATACATATGCTAGTTTACAATCATCTAATTTTAAGAACATTACATATATAGCGGTAACAATATGTTAAATGTGTCTCTTTGAAACATGTTAATAAGTATCAATGATAATTTCTTAAATCAGATTTTCAACATGCTTTAATTTATAAGGATTTAATTATTTTAATTGCAAATTTTTTTATTATGATATAAATGATATCCATTTAGTTATATTAATCTAGAAAAACATTTTTAAAAGAACAAAGCATTCTAAACTTCACATCACGCCTAAAACAACTATTTTTTAATCAAATTATTCAAAAATATATATAATTAAATAACTATTAAAATCAAAATCAAAATTAAACATAAACAAACTTGCAAATATTACATCCAACCACCATTTAAAATGTCTTTGATATGACTAAAAACACGTTTAAATCGAAAGAGTGTATACTTCGAACACATGTAGTTTGATTTCTATAAAGTGGGGTCGATATTTTTGGAGGCAGAAGTAATTTTTTTGTGCAATTTATTTTTAACGTAATAATCATCGTTTTATGGCTCGTGTAAATATGATCATAACTGGTATAAAATGTGGTCACAGTCTCTCATTCATCCACTCAATCAAATCCTTTTCTGTGAACGGTATTCTGTGTTCTCTTATATGGAAAGTAATAATCTAATGACAAGGATTCGAAAATGATTATGTTGAAATATTTAGAGATTTATATCAATCAATTTACACGTATCAATATAAAATTATACAAGAATAACATTGACAGTTTTACAAAATAAAATAATGCAAAGCAGAAAACTATAATAGAAATTCCCGTATTCCTTTTCAAAATAAAATATTAGAGCTAGTCGCCGTGACAAAACCAGAGGTTGTTCAAAGCTGGTGTTTCACATGAGAAATTATTTGTGCAGGGACCATTATTACGTGTTTGAATGGTGTTGTGTGTGATACACGAATTCATTGGATGGCTTGAAATCTGACTGTAACAGTCGGTCATTTAAACGTTGCAAAGAAGAGTTTCACCTAAACACAACACTAGTCATTTCATACGTCATCTCATCAAATTTCTTTCGTCGCGCCTCCATATATACCACAATCTGCCCTCCATATGATTACAGAATACGAAATTATTTCAATTAAGTATGATGAGCAAAATTGAAAATTTTGTCTGGTGGTTATTGTTGTTTGTGATATCAGTGAGTGATGTGTCCGGTCAGGCAGTGAAGCCCGGGTCATGGCAGCTCGTGGTTGCAAATGGCGGCGTGTCGGCGATGCATATGACCACAACCCACAAAGACACAGTCATTATGTTTGATCGGACGGACTACGGTCCTTCCGAGCTCCTCCTCGACAGGGGACGTTGCAGAGACGATGAGAATGACATGGCTCTGAAGCACGATTGCTGGGCTCACTCCATCGAATATAACATTGCTTCCAACAATCTCAGACCTCTCATGGTCATGACGGATACCTGGTGTTCCTCCGCCGCCTTTACTAATAACGGCAATTTGGTCAGTACGGGCGGATACAACGACGGCGGCAAGGCGGTTCGTTATATGGTGCCCTGTGCCGATTCTTCATGCGACTGGGATGAATCCCAACGCAGTGAACTTGCACAGAATCGATGGTATGCTTCGAATCAGATCCTTCCCGACAACAGAATCATAGTTGTGGGAGGAAGGAGATCTTTTTCGTATGAGTTTGTGCCAAAGACGGCCGGGGAAGGATACTATAAGCTTCCATTTTTAACTCAGACTAATGTCGCCAACGTGGAGAATAACCTGTACCCTTTTCTTCATCTCTCCTCCGACGGAAATCTGTTCGTGTTTGCCAACAAAGATTCAATCTTGCTCGACTACAAAAGAAACCGTGTGGTGAAAACATTTCCCACAATGCCGGGCGGGGCCAGGAATTACCCTTCCTCCGGCTCCTCTGCAATGCTGCCGTTGATGGCCTCTGACGGATTTCACAAAGTTGAAATTCTCATCTGCGGCGGCGCTCCTGATAACGCCTTCACATCTGCAAACGACGGGGATTTTGTGTCCGCTCTTCAGAGCTGCGGAAGAATTATTATTACGGACTCGAACCCTGGTTGGGCGATGGAGGACATGCCGGCCCCGAGGGTGATGGGAGACATGCTCATTCTGCCCAATGGAGAGATTCTCATTATAAATGGAGCGGAGAAAGGAACCGCCGGTTGGGAGATGGGAAGGAATCCGGCTCTCGCTCCATTTCTGTATAGACCTTCTGCAGATCCCGGGCGACGATTCTCTACGCTAGCGCCTTCGACTATTCCGAGAATGTATCATTCCTCTGCAAATGTGCTTCCCGATGGACGGATTTTCGTGGGTGGATCGAACCCCCACGTTGGATACGTTCTGTCTGGAACGACATATCCGACAGAGCTCCGTCTGGAAGCTTACAGTCCCTATTATCTGGCCAGTTCGTATCAGAGCTACAGGCCCACCATAGTCGCCCTATCTTCTTCTTCAGTTGGATATGGAACGACTTTCACTATTCAGTTCACTGTTTCCAATTACGCTCCGAATGGTATTGTGTTCCATATTTACGCGCCTTCATTCACAACTCACTCGTTTTCCATGAACCAGAGGCTGCTGGTTCTTGCAGCAAATAATCCCAAGAAATTGGGAGGAATATTTAATGCAGTGGTGACGGCGCCGCCAAATTCAGTAACAGCGCCAGGTGGTTACTACATGCTCTTCGTGGTTAACAATGGAATTCCTAGTGCGGCCAAATGGATTCATTTGTCTTAGTCGAAGCTGTGTTCAATTCGCAAGTGAGAGTATATTGTCTGTGAAGTACATATATGTATCGTAATGTGGAATTTGAATGGTTTGGGAGTATACTGGTTGAGTAGAAAATTTATTCTTCCAGTTCCACCCATTTTAGATTGCATAGAGAACCGTGCAATCTCTATTGTAGCTGTTTTATGTTTGTAGCCGCGTTAGATAAAACTGCAGGTCTGACTATTCTTTTCCTATAACGACCAAAATCTTTCTTCTGTAGCCGTTAACAACCAATCATGGTTGTATTCACAAGGTGTAATAATTGTCTCATTGCAAGATAAAAGAATCTCATAACTCAATAAACTGTGGAGAAGATCCAACATGTTTTGTCTTTTAGCTTTGAATTTGTCGTTATATCTCGATAAAATGGTGAATAGCATTAAACATCCAAAGTAAACAGCATCGACTTAAAACGTTACTTACTGTGTTAAAGAAGCATGCGTTGACACCTTCCTCTAGAATAATATTTTGTAACTTATACACTACTACAAGGGGGGTCATTTGAGACAAAACATAGAGACAAAAATATAATTTTGTCTCAAAATAATAATTTCGACTCAAAATTTCCCGCGTTTTAATTTTTAGGGGCTGGGTACCATCTACATAAATATGTTATGTTCTATGCGCCATTTACTATGCAGCTACTTTTGCAAGGGCATTTAAAGACCTTCATTCCTGCATTTTTGTTGTTCTCCGGCTGTCATGTGCACAGTGGCTCCTCCCAATGTTGCTAAGCTCGCGAAATAACGGTGGTGTGAAAGCGGTTTCTCCTCCCAATATTGTTGCTAAGCTCCAGAAAAATAACTTCATCCCAAGCCGTGTTCATCTGGTTATGCCATCTAAATTTCGGAGCAGACTTCTTCGCTTTTCAGATAATACAAAACCACTTTTGGGTGTTCCCATCTGAAGCAACCACAGGCAGAGCAAAGACTGTGGGTTTGCAGGTATCGTTCTTGCCCATCATTTGTTTTTGAGCTGGGTAAATCCCTATGTCTTGTTTATACATGGATTGCCTATATTGTATGTTTTTTGTTCAAGGGAGATTCTATTCATGTTTTTTTTTCAGGATGATGGTTTTGTTTTCAAAATCTTTTGCCTTTTATAATCTTTTTCCGATCATTTGGCATGTTGGGTTCTTGACTCTGGCGAAAAACCCTAGGAAAAATCCCCCACGACCTCTACATTTTTGGGCACATACAGTGCGCGGCGAGTATAGTAAAAGTCCCAAAATAATGTGTTGTAAGAGCCAAACAAAGTGAGATATCAGATCGTGGAAGGGGCCAAATCGTATACAAGTTTTGTCTTTTTTGGTTAAATTCATCGCCAGAAGACCACGAAGGAGCAAGGCGTCCACAAAGTGTCTATCGTTTCCATGTCTGTAAAATCGTTGCCCCCTAAACTAGTCCACAACACTCCACACAATCGAAGTACCAATGAAAGGATGGAATCCTTGCGTATGTTGTATTCTAGCAGGGGGACCTAGTCGGTCCGAAGACGCTCTCTCATATATAAGTCATTGGAGAGAATCTGGCCCAACTTCCAATTTTGTGACTGGCACGTTGTCTTCCACCGACTCAGGTTTTTCTTAACCCAGACACCACAGTTTCAAAGGGAAAGCTCAGCCTATGATATTTCCTAATCATCCTCAGCCATCACCTCCTCGTTCCTGTCAGGATGGCTTCCAGTATTTCTTTTTTCCCTGTTTTATATCTTGTCATTTTGTCAAACATTTGACAGGCTCCTCAAGATAGAATCTTGACATATACACCTCTCGAACTCCCAAACTTGGCCTATTTGTCATAAAATATTTTCTCTTTTATGATTTATATGTATCTTGTCTATGTCATAGAAAGACTTGTGACAATTAAGAAGAAAACAGTATAAAACATTTGTTAACTTGGGAAGACATTTATATATGGGATGAAGTGGAATTCCTAACAATGATTCCCACATAGAGCAATATTGAATTGCTGACAGCATTGCTGGTGCCTGAAAAAATAGATTATCTCCTGCTAAATGAACACTAACAGGTAATTTTTCCAATAATTTTCGATTTCAAAATCTACTCTAAATTACATTGCTACAGAAATGTTTGAGGCCATCCTGTTGGGGAATGATAATTGCAGGTAAAAGTTGCTGATCTAAGGAAAAGTGATAGTACTGCTCATGGCAATCCTTGAAGCATTTGGATTGTGGACATCGGCCTTGAAAGATGTGTGTCTTAAGATGCAATAGAGCTACAAATCTGGTCGAAGTTTTTTGAACTCAGTAATGCCCCCGTTCAGCGTGCCTACCCTAGTTCTTGTCGCAGTGACCCCTTTCTGTTGAGCGTCGAACGACTGTGTGTAATTCCGATGTCTTGGACCATGTCTTAGTGATGTTTTATCACCTTCCCTCTCCTTCTTGCTTTCTTGAGTCGTTATTGACACCTCTGTGTGTGGACTGTATAATGCTTCTGCTCTGGCCTCCGCAACGATCGTTACTTTCCCTTATTTAATGAAAATTGTGTCTTCGAAGCCTTGTAGGCAGCCGGAATAACGTTTGGGTTTTGTTAGGGCATGTCCAGTTAAAAAGAAGATGCCCATAATAATAATAATATTCCTTTTAAATTCGTCGACCTCGACTGCTGACCATTATGACTATAATTGATAATTATTTTACAAGCTGTAAAATGATAATAATGATAATAATAATAATAATAATGACATTATGATTGTATTATCGATCAACGATTGTATTTTATTATTATTTTCTTTATATCGATTGTTATCGATATCATCCTCTGTTATCGTTAAACTATCCTGTTGTTTTGCTTGTCGCTTCCAGCTGGTCGAGCCTCGTTGCGCAAATGAGGAAGAGTATGATTTGTGGTGGCGCCACGGATTGGAGGTGGTTTTTAAATGGCATTTGGACTCCTCCCAACCACCGAACTGCAAACAGTTATGGTATTTAATGTTTCTCCCTTGCGTGAGGGAGATGGGAGTCGGTGGAGTCCTGATTTTCTTCACCTTGATCTCATTTGGATCCTTTTATTCAATGCGTATGGGTGGATGAGTGTTGGGCACGTTTTGTGGGAATGAAGGCCACCTGCTTCTTTAATTATTTCATTTCTGCTTGGTTTATCCCACGTGCTGTGGGTAAGAAATATCTCTTCCCTTTTTGGTAGTGGGCCGCATACTTTAATTTTAGATGTTCCAGCAAATCTTTCCCAGATTTTCTTGTTGTTAGCTGCGTGGATGGTTGGTGATTGCGCAGGACTTTTTGTACTCCTTTTACCTACTACAGCCTGCAATTATTTTCTCTGACGCTGGCCGCTTAGCTTTCAAATCAGATTTTATTATTGATCTTCCCTGTGTTTATCTTTTACCTGCTCTGGCTTTGTTGCTGGCCGCGTGAGTTGTGTGGTGAAGGGATTTTGCTTGGCTGTGTTTCCCCTTCCTTGCTATCCTGCCCTCACCTGTTGGGTTTGATATGGTGGTTTTAGATGAAGCTACAAGCTAGGGAAGTAGGCGTGTTACCTCCACTTTCATTGGGTGCTGCGAGGTGTGTTCTTGTCGGGATCCACAAGCAGCGGCGACTCAAAATATGGCAAGGATTAGCCAGCGTAGTAGGTTATAGTTTAGTAGAAGCCTTTTTAGCGCTTCCAACAAGTAGGTTGTCCAACTATGTTGTTATCTGTTCAGTATAGAATGCTCTGCACCAAATCTGAAAGCTCTTCACGTGACTGGTTGATAATCTCAGGCTTCCTAACGTTTCCGTTAACCCTAATGTCGGGCCGCTCCTCTGCCATATTTCACTGAAATGCCTTCTTCCTCTACTCTCTGCATAACTCAGTTCAATCACAACATTCATTTGCTTGTGCAGATTCAAACCCTCGACCTGTGAATCCTTCATTCAATTCATCTCCGTTTCTCTAGAAACCTTAGCTTTCTTGTGCTCATCATTTGACCTACTGTTAACCTGTTCCATATTTTTATGCCGTAACCAAGCCGTACTTTCACAATTTGTTTGCCGTAATTATCATTTATTTATTTATTTTTGGAGTTCATAAATTCCAGGGCGTTGACGAATGTTATGGAAGATACGTTGTTTGATTAATATTGATTGGAGTTTGCCTTCGGTGGGCTTTTAGATCCACAGCTTTTGGTCTGGCAATGTTCAGGAGAAAATGTCTTGGGAGATGAAGGTAGCAGGATATTTTTCAGATTCAGAACATGTACTGAGTGAACGGGAAAGTAGAAGTATTCCTCTGCCACCATAGTGAGAAGATGGCAATTGCATTTGGATTGTTAAGCCTTCCCCGTGGGACAACTCTCAGAGTTGTCAAGAACCTTAATGTATGTGTTGACTGCCACACTGCACCAAGTTTTTTCCAAGATTGTTGCAAAGCAAATTGTTGTGAGAGATGCAAAGCGGTTCCATCACTTTAAAAAGGAAAATGTTCTTGTAGAGATTATTGGTAATGCCATGTGAAGCAATCTGCAGACATAGTCTGGCACTATAACAAGGCGCACTGTGCCAGGTCTGCAGTGATAAATAAGGGACCAGATTTTATTTCCAGTTTCTTAAAAATATATATATATTCTAAGCACTTGTAAGATCTAGACATGGTGGCCGCCCTCTCCCTGACTGTACCAGGCGCTGCCATGAAGCTTGCATGAGAGATCTACGTGCTGAGGAAAATGAATGTTTTTGGAATGTGTTGTAGCTGCTGGAGCCTTGGTTCGACGTGGCTGCATTGAGGAAGCCCCAAACAGGCATGATAAGACTAACCCTCTCTCTTAATGATTTATTTCCTTTAGCATTTGGATAAATCGATCTCTGCAATTTTGTTTGAATGCTGTAGATGTGGGTTTCTTTTGGAATGTTGATGTGTTTTTGTTTTACTAAATAAATAGCGTTTGGACTCTGGATATTATATAACATGCATTTACATATATTGACTCTTTCTTGAAAGAGATGCCCAGAAAGAGATGGGTTTCAAATGACTTTAATCATAATTGCATGAGCTGATCTCTCTCCCCCTTTACCGTTTATCTTAATTACTATTTGACAAGAAGAAATCTCTCCAGTGATTCTCGCTTATCGATCTTATAAAGTTGGTTTATCATTTTGCCATGATTATTCCTGTGAACAGTGGTTTCTGTAGAAAATATTGTGGTGTGTGTATGAGATTTAGAATATTCCTTGTATTGTTTTTATTTGTAGAACATGGCTTGAAAACGGGAATTTTCTTGGAAGACTATGTTTGTCTTTTAATGTGGTTTGATAATGATATAAACCCCTTTAGAATTGGGGGCTTCTATTTGGGGAGTCGTACTGGTTTTACTGGTCTTTCTAGATACCATCTGACTCTTTTGATTACCATTTACCTTGGGGATTATTGAAAACCCCTCACCAGGCCCTCTGCTATTATTATTACTATGAGCTTATTATTAGATTGGAACCCTCCTGAAGCATGCGTTAATGGGTTTTCTATGACCTTTACGAATATGTTAAGCACGCAAGTCAATATCCTGTGTGGATAATTCTATGGCTTAATTTTGAGGCACTGCTTGGATCTTTGAATCGGTTAAAGTATTATTGGATACATCGAACTCTCATGAATGTCGACATTCTTCAAGTTTGATTGATATGTGATGTCCTCATGCATATGAATTCAGGCAATGCTTGAAATATGAAATTATAAATTTATCTTATACTTTGACCTTGAAGCTTGTCGAAAGACTTTTGGTAGGAAAACAGATGAATAGGGAAGTTAAGATAACTACCCTAAAATGGAGTCATGCATAGCCTTAAGTAAAGGTGACAGCTACCATAATGGGACTGTGCATACCATGTATGACAGTAAGGATATAAGTCCACCTGAAATTATTTAACTTCATTTTATAGAACAATAATTAATACCCATAAATTGGGGTATGCAAGTGGAGGTTGAATTATATAACAGGGTATATTATGTTATCAGGTAACCAGTAAGGATAAATATGTTATTTCAATACTTGGTTAACGAGTGGAATATTTTCTGGCATTTACGATGATTATTATGTTAGCTAAAAATTGATACTCGCATCTTATTAGGAGTTGAGATAATGTTGATACTTGTATTCATAGTGGCTTGGACCGCGCTTGCATATCTTAGCTAGTCAAATGTATCTTTGGCATATTACCAACAGATGACAGTATTGTCGATCATAACTCATTCTTATGAGTTGGACTCTTTTACTAGAAGAAATATATAAAGACATGGAATAAGCAACCAAAAGGATACCTAAATAATATATGAACTTGTGGATTGGTGGAATCTTTGTTAACATAAGTATATTCTTAAAATTGTGAGATAAATATCCAAATTATACTTACATATCACTGATTATCTATGAAGGTTTGATACTTGGGTAATATCGATGAATAATATAAGATTGATACTTGTATTTATTATATAAACTTAATGTCGTTGGTGCTTTTATTTAATTGAAAGATAATATTGTTGGATACTTATATATGTGAAGTAGGTCGAGGGTATTAGGTGAGCGTTATTATTATTACTGTAATTTAAGTATGATTGATTGCATGGTTAAGGTTGTATATCTAGTCACTTGGAATTGTGTTCTTATGTAAGCAGATCTTAAGGAAGTGAACATTAATGAGTATGAAATGTATTATCATGAGATGTGTAGTTAAGTTTTTAAATGTATGTTAGAAATTTATTTGATAAGGAGTATTGCAAACTTTCATTTATTTAAATGCTAGATGGCATAAATTATTAGGTGAGGTTTATATCTTATCATGCTCAGTTCTAGCGAACTGACTCTAGTAAATATTTGTGCAGATGGATTATGCGAGTAGATTAAAGGAAAAGAGTGTAAAAGTTTCATCAGTTCAAACTATGAAGTTCTTTGTAAAAATGTTCTATGTGTTGTAAATTGTGTAACATTGCTTGCAAAGAGTTTATTTGACCTCTTGCCTGGAATTGTTCGGAAGATTACGTGAAGAAGTTGTTTTGTCTTTTTTTGTAATTTGACTAGTAACTTACCTTGGTGAGAAATGATATTCAATCATTACACTGGCATAAGCATTGTAAAACTTTGATCTTGAGAATTAAGTGTTAATTTAAATCTTTCTAAGACTTTGTATTGATGTGTTATATGTAAGTTATAATGGGGTGGTTTTTCCTTACAGAAGTTACCTAAAAGTTTTATTCAAAGAAATATGTTGTGGAGGAGATCCCCTTGAGAACAAACAATGCCTTAAGTAATCAAGAGTGAGACTATCCTTGCAAAGTGAAATTATAACACGTGATATCCCTAGCTAAACTAGTGAACACTACCCCTTTTGGGTGAACTCTTAAACAAGCTTAAGGGAAAATAATGGTTAGTTTCTGGAAGATAATAAGATTTAGCAAGTAGGAGAAGACTTTAAGTGAACTACTCTACAGTGTATAAGAAAATAACTCAGTTGGTAAGATGAATTGGTGCGAATCATATATTGAATCTTTCTGAAAACATAAGTCATGAGATAAAGGGTGTTTTATCAAAATAAATAACCTTCAATCATTTCTTACTGTGGCTTGCCCTAACTGTAAGTGTGTTTTGTGGTTGGACTTCTATGTTGTCATGTCTAAAAGAAAAGTAATTTGTCCTTGATAGGTGTGAACATTTTCGTGCTGCCTTTATGGCCATCATTGTATCGAGTTGTTCACAGAGTTAGTTGTATCCTTGGTGACGACATGTTGCGTCATGTTATGTGTCAAGCAAGTCAAAAAAATTATTTTGTCTTTTACTGTGTTGTTCGTGTGTGAATTTTTGGAGTCGTTCTACAGAACTCCAATGGTATCTAGGAAAAACACACGGGAAGAGTATGGGAGAGCATCTACGAATCCTCCCTGACCAATGCTACCAAATTCATGGGTGATGGAAAAACAATTATGTGATCTCATTCAGGAGAGGAGGAAATGGCCAGCAGTTTTGGTGGTGGATGGGAAGGGGAAGATTTCTTGTGGAGATGCACTGCCGATGATAGATAGATGGGGGATGGAAGTGTATCCTTTTTCCCAAATCCGTGAAGTGGAACTTAAGGAAAAAACAGGAGAGGTTAATAAAAAAACGAGTTGTGATAATCATTCAATCTTATAAACATATATAATATTTAAGTTGAGAACATGATAACGTGCTTACAATATTTGATCAAAATAATTATGTTTACATCTCATGATTAAATTTGCATTGTAGCAATGGAATAAATATAAGAGAATCCGGGATGCATAAGGGCACTCCACTTCCCCTTCTCCGAATTATTGTTTGCCACTGTTGGAGCGGGAGGAACAAACAAATACAACACCGTATCACCATTACAATCAATTCCACTCACAAAGATTTCATTACTCCACTTTGTAGCAAAATTAACACAATGAAGACATTCCGAAACAATCCAACCACACTCCACTTATTTTCCATAGAATTGTATTCCTTAACCGTTTTCAATTCAAACCAATATAACCTCCCAAATACACCTACATAAACAACGTGCTGATCTATAATTCTACATACCAGTTTCCATTCTCTCGTCTCTGGGTCATAAACTTTTGCATCATCGTCGCGCACCACAAGAAAATTTCATCCATCCAAATGCAGTGTCGCATCTGCAATCATCACTAAACTCCGTCCCCATGCCTGGAAGAATTTCCCATCTGTTATCTTCCATACTGTAAACTGCTGCCTCGTATGATACTTGGCTGGCATGGAGAGATAGATCCATGTCGATATAGATGTATCCTCCTGCAATGTAAATGTGCTTTTGGTTTGAGGTGACTATGAGCAGAGAGAAGAAGTCTCTCTGCAGACAGGCATGTCTGCGCCTTTCTTCCATTTTCCACTACGGATATCAAACACCATAATAGAATTCTTTGTGTTTCCAGAATGATAGTCACTTTCCGGAAGACCAATGACAACCACTTTGTGATGGGTGTACATGCACTGACTAAAGAATGAGTAAGTTACATGGAATTCATTTGGGATGGGAGGAAGGGTTAATTAGCATGATTTCTACAAAGGATCGTAAATAATTAATCTCGCTTCTCCATTCGAGTGAGTTAGGACTACGATGAACTCCTCACATGTTCCAAATTACTTTCTCTCTTGATAAAAAAGAGGACTTTCCACCACTTGATTTCAGCTTTTACAAACAGCTCTAAGTTTGTTGTGGTGTTTGCAAATGTATTCCATGCCTGTAAATTTTTGAAAAAGTGGTTATGATTGTTTAAGAAATACTAAACTGATTTTGTTTTTCCCATTTTGATGCTTACTGTTTATTCTTCAATTTTTACAAATACTACATTATTTTTTAGTTTGTGGAGTTTTGGCTGTGATTTATTTTTTAATACCTTGGTAATTGAATTCTTTTATTTTGCCACACCTTGTCAACGTTGTGTAAATTGAATGCAATTGTTGTTACATTTTAATGTATTTTGCTAAAGAAATATTTTAATTATTTACTCTATACAGGCTGTTGTTGAGGAAGGCATTGTTGTTGGTGGAGGGTGCGCTCTCTTGAGGCTTGCTGCAAAGGTTGATGCTATTAGAGAGGCACTTGAAAATGATGAGTAGAATGTAGCTTCTCTCTCTATTTGTTACTCAGGAACAAGTATATTGGGTTTGGAAAAAGTATTTAGATCCATAACGGGTGTTGGACCATGCTTTGTTTCGTTTATCTCTCTACTAAGTGTTTTTGTCTTTGCTGGCTTTGAAATTCATTGGCTATTGGGTGTCCCAGATTGGTGCAGGTATTGTTAAACGGGCTTTGACCTACCCCATGAAACTTATTGCAAAGAATGCTGGAGTGAATGGAAGTTTTGTGGTTGAAAAGGTTTGCACAACTTTTGGCAAATTGTTCATTTATCTCTTTAATAATCTCACCTTTCTTAATGCATTCAGTGGTGATATTCAATAGACCTTGGTTGATGCCTGCAATCTTAGGGAGTTGTCCCATATGCAGATAGCTGCTTTTTAGCTTTGTAATTACTTTTTGTAAAAATGAGAACTCAATCCTTTTTTTTTTCCAAGTTCTTTCTAGTGATAATCCCAAATATGGATACAATGCCGCTACAGGAAAATATGAAGATTTGATGTCTGTTGGAATAATAGATCCAACTAAGGTAATGTTTCTTTTGCCCTATCGTAAACTGGTGACCCTTTAAGCTCAAATCCAAATCTTGATTACTAATACTGGCTGATTGGATAATATATTTTTCCTTTCAATGATGTTCTTAGTTTCAATGTTAGTCATTGTATCAATTACTATACAAGTTATACATGTCTACAACTATCTCCATTTAAAATTGAAAGAGACAATAAAAATATCACTAGCCATCTATCATTGTACTAAAGGATAAAATTTGCTTTCAGATGTCCCCATCGTTACAACTAACATGTGTGACCAAAAAGATAGAATTTTCTTTCAATGAACAATGCCATTAATACTACTTGAAGACTTTATGCACCTAGTTTAAAATCCCACAAATCTTGCAAGAGATAGGTTTATAGAAACTCTCCCCTGCATGTAATCATAATTTACAGCCATACTTAAGTGTTATGATACTCAAAAATGATTTTCAATGGCAGCTTTAGAATTTTTTTTGTCATGCCGTGGAAATTGAAAAATATATGCCCATTTTTTTATGAGTGGGCTCACTTATAATACAACACTGTGTGGCACAAAATTTTAGCAAAAAAAACTACAAACGTGATTAAATGTCATTGAAGGAGTACATGGCTTTATAAGCAAAATAATGCTCAAACGAAAAGATTATAACAAATCTAATTTTTTGGATGTAGGAAGAGAATAGAAAAAATCCTGCTAATTATTGTCCTAAACTCATGGCAAGCATTATTCTATGCTAACCTATTCATAACAATGCAACATCTTGGAGTGAGAAAATCTCACTTAGTACATAGGATACATAGGATAGAACCATGGGATAAAATCTAAATTATGGAATAAAATGCGATCATGTGTCTAATGTACCTAAGGAATCCTCACCATTCCTCCCACTAATAGAAGCATTAGACTCCAATGCTCTCAAAAGAGAAGGAAAATTTTGAGACATTTGATGCTGAGAAATCCATTGGGCTCGATGTGATAGCTGGCCTTGTTTTGCAACAAGGTATGGAGTAGTGCTACCTAGTTAGTTTCGTGAGTCTTCATGTTGAAAACTCGATCTACATCCAATGAAAGCTGAAAATCTGGAATATCTCCGTGATGGCTTATAGGAGGCTCAGACTCCAATGTTGATTCTTGGTAGTGTTTGAGAAGATTGACATTGACAACATCATGGATGGCCAACTGTGCTGGAAGATCACGTCGAAAAAGCGAAGCAGTTTTACCTTATTGTGTGATTTTTTCTATAATCAATATTGGTTCATGTACAACCAAACTTCGTCCCTAACCTGAAAATGATGAGGGACACGACAACGATCCATAAGATGCTTCTACTTCTATTGAAGTTTCTAAAGAATCTGAACAACTTTGTACTAGAGAGACTACAAATGGTGTATGAAGGAGTTGGCCTTATCTCGCTCTTTTGAATTAGCCTGGAACATGGATAGGTAAAGGATAAGGGCGGGAAATCTCAAAAGGTGAATGAGATGTGGAAGAATGGATTGTTTGGTCGTAAGCATGCTCAATGTGGGTTAGGCTTAGATTCCATCAGCAGGAGAGGTATGGCGGCATATCATCAGACTCTTCACAAGGGCCTGGTTGACAATTTAAGTTTGATCATCCGATTGCAGATGAAGGGTTGTGGAAAAGTGAAGAGAAACTACTCCCCAAATTTCCCAACAGAAATGTCAAAAATGGCCCATAAACTAGTATTCATGGTCAGAGACAATGCTGCTGGGTAGACCAAGTGATCACCAAATTGAGTTAAAGAACAATTAGGTTAGTCACGTAGAACTAGTCTTGTGGCATGGAATGAACATAGCCATTCTGTTGATGTGATCAACAACCACAAAACACAAGTGTGGTGTCGAATGGTCATTGGAAAACCACTAATTAGGGCCATGTAAATCTTTGCCAAGGACTGGAGGGAATGGGCAAATGGACATTGAAGCCTGATTCCCAGTTGGCTAGTTTGGGACGGCAATAGACTACATAGTGCTTCAAGAAGTGAAGGATATTACTCTGCATGTGAAGCCATTATAAGAAACACAACAAATGATGAAGTGTCTTCTCCTTGCCAAAATGACCACCATAGAGAGTAGAGTGTGCCTCCTTCAAAAGAGAAGTTCGGTTATCACGAGGTAGTCACAACTTGTTAAATTTGTACAACCACCCTTCATGTGGAAATATTGCAAGGGTGCTAGATTGGAAGAGGTTGCATGTTGGCCGCTTTTTTAGGTCTTCCTAAAGTCTAGATCATTTACATACTGAGAAGTCGAAGTATGAGATCCCAAATGTGAAGTGGTAACAACAGTCAAGGTGTGAGCTGTAGGAGAATGATTTAAACAATCTGCAACATTGTTGGTGGTTCCATTGTATTTGATGACCAAATGATATTGTTGTAGATAGGATGCCCACTTCATTTGCCTAGTTTCTTCAATTTGTTTTGGGATTGAAAAAATTGTATAGGAAAATGATCGGAATGAACAATAGTTTCATTAATGAGAACATAATGTCTAAAGTACTCGATGGCTTAGACCATTGCATACAATCTCTATCATAAGTGGAGTAGTTCCATTTGGATTTAGAGAAGGTTTCTGAGTGATAGGCCATTGGAAGGCAATTATGCTTTAAAAAGGCTTTAACAACAAATCTTCAATAATCTATCTCAATCTCAAAAGGTTGTGAGAGATCCGCAATACAAGAACATGTGAAGAACACTATATTTTCTATGATGTGTTAAAGGCATGGGTATGGTCCTCTATTCACTGAAACAATAAATTTGTCTTTGTCAACTAATTAAAAAATGAGGCAATGTCTAAATAGCCAAGAATGAACTTGCAATAGAAGTTCACAAGACTGAGAAAATTCCTTATCTTTGTGATGGTAGGCATCGGCCATTTGAGAAGAGATTTTATAGGATCCCCAAAATTCCACAAGCATTAGTAATGAATCCAAGATAGGAAATCAATCTCTAACCAAAATAGCACTTAAGATAAATTGACATACAATTGATTTTGCTAGGGGATGTGAATAACTATTACAAGTGTTGGAGATGTACATTCTTAGTGTTGGAGAAAAGGTTATCATCTAGATAGATGATAACTAATTGGTCAAGGTAAATCTTTGAAGATGTCATTCATCAATCTCATGAATATGGAAAGTGCATTTGTGAACCAAATAGATATCACAACCTACTCAAAAGACTCAGTTTGATCATGAACGTTATCTTCCATGTGCCCTTTTCTTGAACTCTTACATGATAATATCTTCTCTTGAGATCAATCTTGTAGAATAACTTTGCTTCTTGAAATTGATCTAGCATGTCATTACTGCGAGGAAGAGAATGTCAATTTTTTGTGGTTATCTTGTTTAATGCCTGGAAATCTATACAAAGATGCCAAATGCCATCTTTCTTGAGCACAAGCAGAATTGGATAAGCACAAGGTGCTCTACTTGATTTTATGAAACCTTCGGCTAACAAGTTCTAAATTTTGCTGTTTAATTTCATCACTTTGAATCTTTGATGTGTGATATAATGGGGCATAAACAAAACAACTGGAATAATGTCAATCATGTGATTTATTGCTATTTCTGAGGAAGTGTCTTAGGTTCTTGAAACACATATGTATATGTCTACAAACAACTGATCGAGACTTTCATGCTCTGTGGAAAAGTTGACTTTTACTATTGAATTATATTGTTGCCTTACGAAAATTAATGCAAGTCTTGTTGCCTAATTGATTGACTGCCTTACTTTCTCTCCTACTACTAAGTTCTATATTTTTATTTCTGTAGTACATCTACCTAGGTACCTTTCATTATATTGTTATAATGTGTAGGTGTTGTACTTTTTATATGCATCATTGTGATCTTTCTTATCATACCGATAAGGTTTTCTTGTCAATTGGTGTAATAGTCTATAATCATCACATCACAGGTGACCTTATCAACAAATTTTAAACCAAAATCAAAAGACTTGGCACATGTGTGTGTGATATGTGTGAATGAACCACTATCCTTCCATCCAAATGCACACGTATGAGGATGTGGATCCATCGAAAAGTGTAGTTTCTTGTAAATGGATCTCATAATCAACTTTTTTGTGAGCCATTGTCGATGATACAAGCGACAAAACATTGTATGTGTAAAGTGAGAATGGGTGGCAAACAAATTGTCTCGACCCCCCAGAGTAGTGTGATAGTGCATAAAAGTGACCTAATTGAGTTAACCTTTGAACTCATTGTAGGCCTTATCATCATTTTAATTCTTGATGGGAACCTTTTTTGTTTCCTCATCAAGAGACTGTACAATCAAAGTCTTCTTCTTCAATCTAATGCACCCGAACTTATAATGTTGCCTCTATTTACAATAACTACAAAATTTTCTAGGTTTTTTGGCATTAGGAGGTAGAGTCTTGTAAGAAAAAGAAAGGTATGCACACACCTCTACCGGTTTCAATGAGACTGTGAAAATCCATTTCAACCTTCATGGACTTCTGTCACACTATCCTACTACCAAGCATGCTAGTGATCGTGTTTATGTAGTAGTAGACAAATTCTTAAAGAAGGTAATTCTCATGCCTTTTAAGAAATCCATATTAGCTATAGAATCAACTGCAATGTCAACATGTTTGCATCTATTTTGGACTAGTAGCTGCTATCATCTCCAATAGGGATAGAAGATTCTTGAGCAAATTTTGGAAAGCGATTTGGTTGATGATGGACACAATGCTGAAAAATTCTAACACATTCCATCCTTAGACTGTAGGAAAAATGGAACTTGTAAAGAGGATGATTGTGCATCTTCATAGAATGTACAATTCGAGGAAGTAATACATGGGATGAATTTTTTTTTCATTAAACATAGCTATGCAACAGGGCTCTGCACCGTTCTATAATGCATAGTCTTTTTCAGGCTTGCTTGGGTTTCCAACCTTTGGCACCCATTGATGTAACTTTTCCTATGCTACCACCTACAACAAATAATTTGGCTCAAAGGTAAGCTCACAAAGCTGGTAAATTCATTAAGCACACTCAACACATTCAACAACAAGTGTAGACCATGTCTGCACAGAGTTTTATTGTCATTTTGTCAAACATTTGACAGGCTCCTTTAGTAGAATGGCATCGGTTCTTTGGGGTTAAGAGAGTATACATGGCCTTCTCGCTTTGACCACATTCTCCCTCTTGAATCCACCCGACATCCAAAATTTCTTTCTTTCCAATCAAAGTTTGCTCCATATTTTTCTATATTAATATTTTCAAGATCTAATAATGTAGATTGTATGTCCTTTACATAAATATGTTATGGAAGTTCGAGTGCTGCAACAGTTCAAGAAATGAATGTTCATGGATGGAAGTCTGTCAAACCCAAGAAAATTACTGCCTTTTAATCTCAATGAAATATTTTTAGACAGCTAAGAATAGAAGCAAAGGAAAATAGGTAAGTACATATTTAGGATTTTATTTGTTCCTTAAAGCACCAAGAAAATGTTTTAGACACAATTTCAAGATTGTTTCCATGTACTTTCAGTTTAAAAATAAGTGGAATGTTTGTGAGCCCATTATTAGGACTCATAGATTTAATGTTTTGTGGTCTTCTTGTATTCATTCAAAGAAATATTTCTATAGATGGCTTCTAATTCATATATTTATATTTCTTACAATTTAAAAATATTTGAAGCCAACAATAAGCTTATTTCTTACATTTTATAAATATTAGAAGCCAACAATAAGCTTATTATGAATTTTAAGCCATCTAAAGCAAGATTTATTTGACTGAATACAAGAAGACCAAAACACATTAAATCTATGAGTCCATCTACAAATGGGCTCACAAACATTCCACTTATTGTTAAGGCCCATGTAAAGGTTTGGGGGAAGGCAATCTTTTCAGGGATTTGTTTGTAGGCAACTTCTTGGAAAGGGGTCCCTTTGAGCCACCTCATAATATCCCAAAAATCATTCTCATCTTCCATTATAACTCCAGTAGAGGGAGTTGTGATAACATTTTAAAGCATTGTATACATTTTGAAGCGAGATTGAGGAAGCTTATAGAAATCTTTAAGGTCTGTCTATTCCAAATCTATACATGTCATTAAATATTTTAATTCCTTTCTCAAACCAAAGGATGGTAGGGAAACCTCTTGTCAAGGAAAGGATGTTTTCATTTTATTTTAGATTCGACGAAATTGATTTGTAGGTTTTGCACCTAGTGTTAAAGGAAGAGAAGATAGACTTAGTTCCACCAATTTGATGTTCTTCATGTTTTGCAATAATTGAGACTAGAGCTGACTCTTGATGTTGTATTCCTCTCCTTCATAAGTAACCATATTATTGGGTCCACCATCTTTATCTATCTTAATTATCAATATTTTTAGTAATTTAGTGCTCATATATATGCATCTAATTAACTAATTTAGCAACAATAGAATTGTTGGTAAGAAGGAAAAGTAGTTTCAATGCCTCTCCAAAAGCCCATGTTTTCTTAAAAGATTTCATTATCATGTCCCATGAGAAAAAATTTGGGCTACTCATTTTGTTGAACATCACCCATATTTGACTTCAAAATTTAGTCCAACTCTTGGAGGTGGTACATGGAAACATGCCTAAAGAAAGTTTGGACAATATCCTTTTGAAAAAAAGAGAGCATATCTAGAATAGGATTGTAGGCTTGTAATAGTTTGAAGGATGCACAAGGCATGCAAGCTGTTTAACAAGGACCCTCTCTTCTTTGTTGCAAATGGGGTGGGGAGCCATTTCATAATCTCGTTTCAAAGAAATAATTGTATAGTGACATTTTAGCCTTCACTGTGTATTCGGCTATCGTATTTGTAGTTTTTAACCAGGACTACTAAAATCATTTGTAAGATTGATAGGAGAATATTCGAGCCTTCATTTAAGTGGCTCATTAAATATCTTGATAGAGCTATTTGCAAGCCTTGAAGGAGTAATTCTTTAGTGCTAATGTTAGAATTTGTTGCAAATCCCTTATCATATGTCAAAATAAATTTTTATCTTGCAAGTATATTGTGACTGTTCTCGTACTTGCTTGGGGTTGTGTTTTGAGGTTCTGCGAAGACAACGAGACTTGATTTTTACGTATCTATTTGCTCTTTCTTTTCTTTTCATTGCCATCCAAGGGGGAAGATTATTGTTAATAAGGAAAACTGGCAAAAAAAAGTATGTTGCTCTATCTCTAAATGGATTGACACCATCCATTGCCAATAAGAGTCTTGCATTCCTTGGCTCATTTCTTAAATCAGCCATTTTTCTTCAAGCTCCTTCCAATCTTTTCTATCAGTCACCATATGCACAACACCATCTTGGCTCCTTCTTAGTGCATGATAGTCCATAAATCTTGCCAAATCCTTACATTTGAACATCCTCTCAAACCTTGGTGTTATTGGAATGTGGTGTAGAACCTTATAGGGAACTTTCTTAGACACTTGATCTTCACGATATCTACTGGTGTGACATATTGGGCATTGTTGTAAATTCTCATTTTCACCATAGTATAAGATATGGTCATTTGGACATGCATCATACATTTTGTACTCCATTCCAATGTCTTTCATTGTTGAAGATACTTCCTTTTGTGAACGAGGCATCTTATTTTCCTTTGGAAGTATCTTATCTGCCAAGAGTCTACATGAAACAACAAAATATCTTTATATTATTCACCATACACAATATTCAAAACTTGAATGACATGGAGAGATATAGTTTAGAGAAATTTAAAATATACCTTAAGATATCAGTAAAGCATGTATTCGTCATTCCATGCATAACCTTCAAGTTCAAAAATAACATAAGTGTTGCCAATACGAAAAATTTGCTTTTGGGTAAAGAGGTGTCCTAGCAAGTTGAGTTAGGGGTGAATCATCAACTTCTTCAACATATGTGTAGAAGTCTTGTATAAATTCGTTCACCCCATCCTCATTTAATTGAGAGGTGGTATCACCCATATGTGTGTCTTCTCCTTCATTGTGAGAGTCACTATCATCAATTCCATATGCTCTTTCATCAACATTATTATGAACTTGGATTGGCTATACATTACAATGTCATTTAAAATAGTTAATAATAATGCGATATAAAAATTTCATATTTTCTAATAACAAGCATTTTTGAATTATCATTATAGTATACCTCTTTTGTATAAGCTCCATACTTCAACCTATGGATACCAACGAGTCGACGCTTCTTTAATTTTCTATTTTTACACTTTTCACAAGTGCAATATATCATTTCATTAAAGTATTCACTTGTCCCTGGAGTAGGTCTCGGTACATGTTCGTCTGAATATTCAGATGAAGATATACTATTATCCTGCATGAATCATATACTTTAAATAATGAGCATCTACCTCTCAACTTGAGACTTACATTTTTATGGTTTGGAAATGAATAATTTCGTTATGATGTTTACATAAACTAAAACATCATTAGTCTGGAATATGAGGTCATTTGTGCCATTATATATTCCATCTACTCATGAAAAATATGGTCCTTGGCCCTTACTTATCCATTTTTTGTAAGTTAAAAGAGGGTCTGTTATGAGTGTTATTTAAGATCTAGGTATTATTAAAAAACTCATGACTATGATAATACTAATCTCCATTGAGATTCAATTCATTAAATAAATAATGTAGGTGACAGAAAATAAAAGTACCTGACTCTCCATTCTGTCCAAGTATAATGGCTAATCGGGTAATAGAGTCCTACAGAAAAAGTAACACTCATGATAGCAATATAGGAAAATATTTAAAGTAAATTAATAAAACTATCTGCATGTTCTAACTATTTATATATATATGTATATATATATATATATATATATATATATATATATATATATATATATAAGACTAGAATGTCATCTTATCTTACCTTCTTGCACTAAATCCACTCCACACCAACTAGAGCAAGAGAAGAAAATGAAACTGTAGAAAAAGGAACAGTCAAAGAAATTAGACAAGGAAAAGCAATCTAATCTATTAAAAATGACCAACTAATAATATCCATTAAAGTTCATTATACTAATGGACCAGAGAGAGCTGCAGTTATCATCTGCAATCAATATATGATCTCCCTGATTGTATTATAGACTTCATCTAAAAGCATGGATCTCTAAATGTCAATGATGTCCAATGACAGGGAAACGATTTATGAGAGTCATGATGAACTACTGTAGATGAATGATGATAATACAAGATTAAAAGAAATATTATATTAATGTCCACTATTAATCAAAACAAGTCAATCGATTTATGAGAGTCATGATGAACTTCATCTTGGTGGGAATGTTTGCAAAGTGGTTGATGAGGAGCTCAGTGGGTTTAAAAATTATCGGGATCTTTATTACTCCCGTTAATTGAATCTCTACTTTGGTTGAATAGTTTGTTTATGAATGCTTGATTGGATTTGTGCATTGAATGCTTCACTTGAAGGAGATTTTGTTTGGGTACTACCAAGGTGAGCCTAACACTCTTGCCATATTTTATAGGTACTTCTGCCTTACAAAGATTATTGGCCCAGTTGGCCTAGTTATTGCATAAATGGAATTGGTATTACATGTCTTGTTTAGGTTTCGACTAACTATCAACATGTTGGACTTAAAGTCTGAAATTAATTTGGGTTCATACACAGATTTTGTATATTTAAGGTGGAAAGTTATTAAGGTGTGCTAGCTTTGGATATGAACAGATACAATTTTATATGGACAACATGGGATTGGTATCACATGTAATCCTTTCAATGCAGATTTCTATATGCATCCAAGGGAATGACATGGGCTTACAAAGTGGTGGTAGATTTTTATATCCACATTGGAAGAAGTGAGAGTCGTTATCTATGGATTAGTGAATTAAACAATGGATAGTTGTAGTTGAGGTGGAGTAGAGAGGTTGAGGACACCTATGTCAGATAGATGTGTAAATATTTTGTAGAGGTCGCATTGCAAGGCCGATGATGGTGCAACCAAGTCTATAGAAGAGCCACTAAGGAACTAGACTAGTGAGGAGTTGGAAAACTGTGGCGGTGACATAAGAGCTCTGATGGCATAGCAATAGCAACAAAGCCCGTAGTGGTGGAAAATACTACATAGAACTAGACAACACTACCGATGACCTTTCTTCGTATTCTCATTTCACATCTAAATTATGTTCAGAGAAATGCCAAAATAGTTGTCCCATTGTTGTCGATCTCTATGTCAATATCATTATATTTAATGGTAAGTGAGTCCCTTGCAAGATTCAAAATGAACCAAGTAACATGGTCTTAGAGACTTATAGGGACAGTTTGTGGAAGGAAGAGTAATGTGGAGTTTTGAGGTTGTGAATGCATTACTTCATTGGATCTAACCAAGTTGTGAGTGTAGGAAAAGGAAGAAAGGAATTGGAGTTAAGAAGCTTAAAGACCAAAGATTGCCTGCTTGGACAAGGAGTTGAGGAGAGAGAAGTTGGCAAGGATAATAAGGCTAATAGGAAAAGGAGAGTTGCATAGTAATTGTAGTTTCAAATGCCTTTATATACATGTAATTTGGGTCATTATAATATGAAATAGATAATATAACATTCAATATTTATTTCAAATGATCAACATCACAATTGGAATCGAGTTCAATGGTTTGCAGTAGCATAATACAAATTTCCTAATGGATAAAGTCAATCTTATGATTAAGAAAACTAGTATAATACTTATTATACATATTGTTTATTTCAATTTTTCCATTCTTAAGCATGATTAGTATTATAATGTTTGTATCTCTCAACAATTATATATATTTTGCAAGCGTAACATATTATATTCAAACCAGAATATAAGCTTGCAATGTTATCATACTCTTTAAGATATCTGTTGCAACAAGATAATACTAGAGGAGAAACAAAACAGATAAAGATGGTAATGAGCACCACTGTCTCTACTCTAATTATAGCTTCATCACTTTTTTAGATTGTTGTACTTATAATGTATTCATGCATTCTGAAGAAAAAAATGATATTTGCAGATTGTGTCCACTAGTTTCAGTTATTTTGTTACTTCTATGTATGGATTCATGTTGGGCTACCTGTAACTCACTGTAGAACACCCCTCAGGCTTAGCAGAGAATGAACCTAAAGACTTAGAAAGACTTTGTAGCCACTAGGAGTCTGATAAAGTTCTCTAGAGAATGGCCTCAGCTAAGAGAAGGTAACAGACTTATCCTTGATGGTTATGGTAACATAATACTATCCATTCTAACACCTGAGGTCAAATATATAATAGAAGGGGTCTAAAAAATGGCTATGAGATCTAGATTGAATATAGATATGAGTTGTTGTCACCATAAGATGACTATTGGACATTGTCACATTGCTTCAAAGATGGCTCACAACATTGTTTTGTTGTGTTCGTCTATGCATAGTACCATTCAAAAGTTATAATCCATGGAACATTTCACATATTTTCTTAAGCCTTCAACCTTGAAAACATAATTAGTACTTCACCGTACAAACACCATATAATTAATATAAAAGGAGAAAATTGTCATAGGAGACACCTCAACTTGATCTCATGTCTCGCATAAGGCCTACCACATACAAATAAATTATTTATAACTAAATGAATGAGATATACCTGTTCAAAAGAAGATAGATAACCGACTTGCTAAGGAGTAGCTCCTTCTCTCGGGATGCTTCTTCTAAAGTGTTTCCCTCCAAGGTTAGAATTTCTTGAAGTGATGACAAGCAACTTGCAACAACTTGTGGCATGTATAAGGCCCAAATAAAGCATTTTATTTGCAATACAAACAAAAGCACATGTGCCAAATCAATATCAAAGCATCAATCTTATAGATGAGAAATCAATATGACTTCCACTAAGGCACCCAGTTGAGGTTGTGATGTGCAAACCATTATTATATTCAATAGCAGAACCTCAATTCCATATTTTACAACAAAAGCATAAACAAATCGAATTTAAATCCAGGTCACATAATTTAATAAAGTAATACAATGAATAAGCATGGCAATCAGAATCAAAATCTCAAGAAAATTAGTTATTGTTTCATACAAATTATATATAGGAATTCTTGCGTAAGGACATAAATGAGAGAAAAGAAAGAGCAAACAGATACACAAAAATCAAGGCTCGTTGTCTTCATGCGGAACCTCAAAACACAACCCCAAGCAAGTAGGAGCACAGTCGCAATATACTTGCATGATAAAAAAGTTATTTTGACCTATGATAAGGGCTTTGCAACAAATTCTAACATTAGCGCTAAAGCATTACTCCATCAAGGCCTGCAAACAACTCATCAAGAGATTTAATGAGCCACTCAAATGAAGGGCTCTAATATGCTCCTATCAATCTTACAAATGATTTTAGTAGTCCTGGTTGAAAACTACAGATATGATAGCTGAATACACAGGTAAGGCTAAAATGTCACTATACAATTATTTCTTTGAAACCAGATTATGAAATGGCTCCCCACCCCATTTGCAACAAAGAAGAGAGGGTCCTTGTTAAACAGCTTGCATGCCTTGTGCATCCTTCCAACTATTACAAGCCTACAATCCTATTCTAGATCTGCTCTTTTTTTTTTTTCAAAAGGATATTGTCCAAACTTTCTTTAGGCATGTTTCCATATACCACCTCCAAGAGTTGGACTAAATTTTGATGTCAAAGATGGGTGATGTTCAACAAAATGAGTAGCCCAAATGTTTTCTCATGGGACATGATAATGGAATATTTTAAGAAAACATGGGCTTTTGGAGAGGCATTGAAACTACTTTTCCTTCTTACCAAAGAATTTGTTGTTGCTAAATTAGTTAATTAGATGCATATATATGAGCACTAAATTACTAAAACTTATGATAATTAAGATAGGTAAAGATGGTGGACCCAATAACATGGTTACCTATGAAGGAGAGGAATACAACATCAAGAGGCAGCTCTAGTCTCAATGATTGCAAAACATGAAGAGCATCAAATTGGTGGAACTAAGCCTATCTTCTCTTCCTTTGACACTAGGTACAAAGCCTACAAATCAATTTCGTCGAATCTGAAATATAATGACAAGATCCTTGCCTTGACAAGAGGTTTCCTTGCCATCCTTTGGTTTGAGAAAGGAATTAAAATATTTAATGACATGTACAGATTTGGAATAGACAGACCTTAAAGCTTTCTATAAGCTTCCCAATCTCACTTCAGAATGTATACAATGCTTAAAAATGTTTTCACAGCTCCCTCTACTAGAGTTATAATGGAGGATGAGAATGAGTTTTGGGATATTATGAGGTGGCTCAAAGGGACCCCTCTCCAAGAGGCTGCCTCCAAACAAATCCCTGAAAATATTGCCTTCCCCCAAACCTTTACCTAGGCCTTAACAATAAGTGGAATGTTTGTGAGCCCATTCGTAGATGGACTCATAGATTTAATGTGTTTTGGTCTTCTTGTATTCAGTCAAAGAAATATTGCTTTAGATGGCTTCAAATTCATAATAAGCTTATTGTTGGCTTCTAATATTTTTAAAATGTAAGAAATAAGCTTATTTTTGGCTTCAAATATTTTTAAATTGTAATAAATATAAATATATGAATTAGAAGCCATCTATAGAAAGATTTCTTTGACTGAATACAAGAAAACAACAAAACATTAAATCTATGAGTCCTACTAATGGGCTCACAAACATTCCATTTATTGTTAAACCGAAAGTACATGGAAAAAATCTTGAAATTGTGTCTAAAACATTTTCTTGGTGCTTTAAGGAAGAAATAAAATCCTAAATATGTACTTACCTATTTTCCTTTGCTTCTATTCTTAGTTGTCTAAAAATATTTCATTGAGATTAAAAGGCAGTAATTTTCTTGGGTTCGAAAGACTTCCATTCATGAACATTCATTTCTTGAACTTTCATAGTGCTCGAACTTCCATAACTGATTTATGTAAAGGGCATACAATCTACATTATTAAATCTTGAAAATATTAATATATCAAACATATGGAGCAAACTATGATTGGAAAGAAAGAAATTTTGGATGTCGGGTGGATTCAAGAGGGAGAATGTGGTCAAAGCTGGGAAGGCCATGTATACTCTCTATCGTAACCCCAAAGAACCAATTCCATTCTACTGAGGGATCTGTCAAATGTTTGACAAAATGACAAGATATAAAACTCGTGCAAACTGGTCTACACCTATTGTTGAATGTGTTGAGTGTGCTTAATGAATGTACCAGCTTTGTGAGCTTAAATTTGAGCCGAAGTATTTTTTGTAGGTGGTAGCATAGGAAAATCTACATCACTGGGTGCCAAAGGTTGGAAACCAAAGCCATCCTAAAAAAGACTTTGCATTATAGAATGGTGCAGAGCCCTGTTGCAAATATGTTTAATGAAATAACACTTTCATCCCATGTGTTACTTCCTCGAATTGTACATTCTATGAATATGCACAATCATCCTCTTTACAAGTTCCATTTTTCCTACAATCTAAGGATGGAATGTGTTAGACTTTTCAGCTTTGTGTCCATCATCAACCAAATTGCTTTCCAAAATTTGCTCAATAATATTCTATCCCTATTGGAAATTATTGCAGCTACCAGTCCAAAACAGATGAAAACATGTTGACATTGGAATTGATTCCATAGCTACTATGGATTTCTTAAAAGACATGAGAATTGCCTTCTTTGAGAATCTGTCAACTACTACATAAACACAATCACTAGCATGCTTGGTAGTAGGGTAGCGTGACAGGAAGTCCATGGAGGTTGAAACAGATTTTCACAGTCTCATTGAAACTGGCAGAGGTGTGTGCATACCTTTCATTTTCTTACAACCCTCTCCCTCCTAATGCCAAAAACCTAGCAAATTTTGTAGTTATTGTAAATAGATGCGACATGACAAGTCCAGGTGCATTAGATTGAAGAAGAAGACTTTGATTGTACAGTCTCTTGATGAGGAAACAAAAAATGTTCCCATCAAGACTTGAAATGATGATAAGGCCTACAATGAGTTCAAAGGTTAACTCAATTAGGTCACTTTTATGCACCATCACACTACTCTAGGGGGTCGAGACAATTTGTTTGCCACCCATTCTCACTTTACACATACACTGTTTTTTCGCTTGTATCATCGACAATGGCTCACCAAAAAAATTTGATTGTGAGATCCATTTACAAGAAACTACACTTGTCAATGGATCCACATCCTCATATGTGTGCACTTGGATGGAAGGATAGTGGTTCATTCACAGAGATCACACACACATGCGCCAAGTCTTTTGCTTTTGGTTTAAAGTTTATTGATAAGGTCCCCTATGATGTGATGATTATAGACTCATTTGCAGAAATTGATAGGAAAACCCTATCAAGTATGATAGGAAAGATCAAAATGATGCATATAACAAGTACAACACCTACACATTATAACAAGATAATGAAAGGTACCTAGGTAGATGTACTACAGAAACAACAAATTTAGTACTCAGTAGTAGGAGAGAAAGTAAGGCGATCAATTAATTAGGCGACAAGACTTGCATTAATTTTCGTAAGGCAACAATATAATTCAATAGTAAAAGTCAAATTTTCCATGGAGCATGAAAGTCTCAATCGATTATTTGAGACATATACAAATGTGGTTCAAGAAGCTAAGATGCTTCCTCGAAATAGCAATAAATCACATGATTGACATTATTCCAGTTGTTTTTTTTATGACCCATTATATCACACATCAAAGATTCAAAGTGATGAAATTAAACAGCAAAATTCAGAACTTGTTGGCCAAAGGTTTCATAAAATCAAGTAGAGCACCTTGTGCTTATTGAATTCTACTTGTGCTCAAGAAAGATGGCATTTGGCATCTTTGAATAGATTTCCGGGCATTAAACAAGATAACCACAAAAAATTGACATTCTCTTCCTCGCAGTAATGACATGCTAGATCAATATCAAGAAGCAAAGTTATTCTACAGGATTGATCTCAAGAGAAGATATTATCATGTAAGAGTTCAAGCAAAGGGCACATGGAAGACAACATTCATGATCAAACTGAGTCTTTTGAGTAGCTTGTGATATCTATTGGGTTCACAAATGCACTTTCCATATTGATGAGATTGATGAATGACATCTTCAAATATTTACCTTGACCAATTAGTTATCATCTATCTAGATGATAACCTTTTCTCCAACACTAAGAACGTACATCTCCAACACTTATAACAGCTATTCACATCCCCCAACAAAATCAATTATATGTCAATTTATCTTAAGTGCTATTTTGGTCAGACATTGATTTCCTATCTTGGATTCGTTATTGATGCCCGTGGAATTTTGGGGATCCTATAAAATCTTTTCTCAAATGGCCGATGCCTACCGTCACAAAGATAGGGAATTTTCTCAGTCTTGTGAACTTCTATCGCAAGTTCATTCTTGGCTATTCAGACATTGCCTCACTTTTTAATTAGTTGACAAAGACAAATGTATTATTTCAGTGAATAGAGGACAATACCCATGCCTTCAACACATTGTAGAAAAAATAGTGTTCTTCACATGTTCTTGTATTGCCAGATCTCTCACAACCTTTTGAGATCGAGATAGCTAATTGAAGATTTGTTGTTAAAGCCTTTTTAAAGCAGAATTACCTTCCAATGGCCTATCACTCAGAAACCTTCTCTAAATACAAATGGAACTACTCCACTTATGATAGAGATTGTATGTAATGGTCCAAGCCATCAAGTACTTTAGACATTATGTTCTCATTAATGAAACTATTGTTCATTCTGATCATTTTCCTATACAATTTTTTCAATCCCAAAACAAATTGAAGAAACTAGACAAATGAAGTGGGCATCCTATCTATGACAATATCATTTGGTCATCAAATACAATGGAACCACCAACACTGTTGCAGATTGTTTAAATCATTCTCCTATAGCTCACACCTTGACTGTTGTTACCACTTCACATCTAGGATCTCATACTACGATAAGTGGTTGTCATTGGGCTTCCGGAAAGTGACTGTCGTTCTGGCAACATAGAGAATTTTGTCATGGTGTTTGATATCTGCAGTGGCAAATGGAAGAAAGGCGCAGACATGCCTGTGTGCAGAGACTTCTTCTCTTGCTTGCTGTCGCCTCAAACCAAAAAGCACATTTACATCGCAGGAGGATACATCTACATCGACATGGATCTATCTCTCCATGCCAACCAAGTATCATATGGGGCAGCAGTTTACAGTATGGAAGATAACAGATGGGAAATTATTCTAGGCATGGGGAAGGAGTTTAGTGATGATTGTAGATACGACATTGTGTTTATGGATGGAAATTTTCTTATGGTACGTGATGATGATGCAAAATTTTATGACCAGAGGCGAGAGAATGGAAACTAATATGTAGAATTATAGATCGACGCGTTGTTTATGTAGGTGTATTTGGGAGGTTATATTGGTTTGAATTAAAAACGGTTAAGGAATACAATTCTATGGAAAATAAGTGGAGTGTGGTAGTATTGTTTAGGAATGTGTAGTGCCCACTTCCCTTCGACCTCATTTTGTTTTATTGTTTTCGAGATTGATTACTTCACTATGGAATTATTATGGCCTCTTGATTTTGCATGCTAGTAGATATTATAGACATTGAACTGTTATTGATTTAATCTTTATATGATGCATATGGTTTACTGGTGGACATTTGATGATGATATTTGTATGCTTTTGACAGGGTTATTTATCTTAATTATGACATGTGGTATATTTAATCATATTAAGTAGAACTTGATAATTTGACTAATGTGATGATCGTTTTGACATAAATGAAATGTGGAATAGAAATGTGCTAGAAAGTGTTAGTGATATCGTACTTGCATAGATGATAGTAAATCATGTGTCGTTTATTTTAGATTATATTGTATATTTGGCATGAATGTTTTAATGTGGCCAACAGGCCGAAGGAGGTATTTTCTGCTCTGCAGGTATATTATATTCACAACAATATTGGGGAGTGGAGACCAACCACATCGGAATTCGAGAAGAATCCAGCTAAGGTCACCATGGCAACAAGTAATTGTGTGTGTGTTAAAATTATCTGGTAAAGGGAAAATTGTGACCTAGGGATCATGTGTTGTTTTGTTTTAATTTTCCCCTTTTATTATGTTAGTATGTGTTGCTCTTAGTAAGTGAAATTTTACTTGTGTTATTATTCATATTCCTTGGATTGGAGTTTACCCCTTTGTTAGCCATGGGTTGTAGTGGGTTAATTAAGTTAATTTGAAATTGTCCTAAACTAATTAAAAGATGTGACCTAAGAGAGTTCATTTATTAGGATTTGATTTACTTGGGATTTTGTGTGGATTGATGTGTGTTTGAGTTTGAGTGTAGCACACTCTACCCCACATGGGAAACTCGAATTTGGCCTTGGAGGCCAAATTTCAAAGCTTGTGGGACAAGTCAAACTTGTCCCACACCTCTTAAAACCCCATGCCAACCCTACCTATGGGTTGGAAGGCCAAATTTAGGGTCTTTTAGGTGTTTTGGGGGGATAAAAGGGTAAAATATTAATTGCACTTTCTTTCAAAATTTAATTTTGTCCTTTGAGGGAGTGGGCTTAGTTGGAGTGTGTAAGGTGCTTGCCTTTCTTTCAACCACTTATTAATGGTGCATTGGAATTTGATGTTGACCAAATGATGTGGAGTGGAGGGAAAAGGAGGTGGCATCCTACTTGGAGCCACATCATCCCTCCCTCTCTTTTCTCTATTTATTTGAGCCTCTTGTTTGTTTTGGGGGTTGGAAGTTTCATTTTTAGTCTTGTGTATTTTGAGAGGAGAGGAATTGGAAGGAGTTTGGGATTTTGGAGCTTGTTGATACTTGTGGAATTTTGTGGAGCTTGTGGATGCTTGCTTGATCTTTGGAGGAGTTGAGACTTCATACTTGGAGCAAGCTCTACCATGGAAAGGTAGGAGCTTCACCTTTGTTGTATTATGTTTTCTTCTTTTGTTATATGAATGAGTACATATGTTGTGTTGAATTTTGTTGTTGCAATGCTTGTTGGGAATGGGTAGAATGCCTAAGTTGGGAGTGGGAGGAGACTATGGGGAGTTTAATTGAGGGAGGCATAAGAGATCATGTTCTTGAGGAGGGAGTTTGGGTTGGGTGCCCACCTTGTAAGAGAAATGCTTGCATTTTCTTCTTGTTTTACTTTGAGGGAGCCATAAGAGTTGAGGGAGGCATAAGAGTGAATGGAGGGATAAGGGGTACTTGAGGGAGGCATAAGAGTTGTTAGGGGTATTGTGTTTTTCATTGGAGGCTTTTAGGTGGCACCCATTCCCATTGGGAGGCATAAGTGGCCTCCCCATATGTCTTACTCTTATGGCTTTCTTGATAAGCCTTGTGACTTGTTGTTGTGATGATTTTCCCTCTTGTTGTGTTGTAAATCTTGCTTTGAAGGATTATGGAATGAATGTGAAATGTTATGTTTAGTTATGTGGAAGCTAGTAGTTGCCATGAGTTGGATTTTCTCCCATTGTGATGTGGTTGGGGCTCGGGGGCCAATGGAGAGGATGGCTTCTCTTCTCCATTGGGTATCTTGGTTGGGAGGAGAGCGTTGCCTCTCCCCTTATTTTGTTGTGAATCAAGCAAACTATGGAGGAGCCACCTTGTTGATATTTGGAGCATTGGAACCTTGTTGATGACAATGTGAAACCACCATGTACTTTACCCACCTTGAGTGGAGGAAAAATGTAATATTGCTTTGTATTTTAGCTTCCATTATTGTAAATTTGTTTCCACATGAAGTAGAAAATGTTGTAACAAGATTTTGAAGGAAAGTTGTATTGAAATGTTAGTAATTCTTACTCTAAAACTTATTGGAAATGTTGTTGAACTCTTTTGTGGAATGTTGGAAAGAAATTACAAAAGAAAATATATTAAATTTTTGTTTTGTTACTTGAAAGTGATGTATTGGAAAGGTTGGAAAAATAGTGCATTATCTCTTCTTGTATAGTTGATGGAAAGACTTAAGTTTTTAAATGGCTTTTAATATGCCAATGAAGCATTTTAAGCTCTAGCTCTTTTATGTTTTTCTTCATTTATGAATTCATTGTAAAATCCATTTGCAAATTAATAAAGGAAATGAAATCAACCTATTTGAAATCCCATACAATGTTATTAAATTGTGTAGAAGGAAATTGTAATGCAAGACTTTAAACTTATTAAATTTATTATCCAATACTCCTTAACGTTTAACAAGGATACTAATATTTTAAATAGTATTTCATATTAAAGTAATAATAAAAGTAACGGAGCTACTATTACTAAATCACATTAAAACCAATATACTATTGATGCTTCTCTTATATTAGCAAAGAATAATAATATGTACCGCAGCCAAACAATTTTATTAAATTTTATAAAAGGGAACATACGCATGTGCAAGTTCTGTATGCGCCCCACCCTAGGTCTATGAATGATCTCATTTTTTTTTCTTTTTGCAAAGCGACTGTGCTTTTGTATTTTTCTGGTTGAAACTGAACCACCTCCATGAAGGAGGCATCATCTAATTTGCATGCATAGCTAACTGCGCTTCATGCACTGACTGTTATGAAACAGATCCACCTCTAAGAGGCTCCTTCCACGAGCCATTCTGTATATGTGACAGGACCTTAGTAGAAGATCTACGCATTAGTTTTCCACCAGGCCTTCTATCAACACTCTCACTGTCCCTCAATCGATTTTGATAAATATAACTCGAAGGAGAATTCCGAATTTTGAAGATGCATTCAATACTGAACAGATAACAACATAAATGGACAACCTGCATGCTTAAAGTGCTCAAAAATAAAAAAAAAAAGGAAGGCGTGGTGGTTTGCCGTGGCAGGCATTTCTGTTCTCACCCGTAGCTCCATCTACCACCTCCATTTTAGTTTGCGCGGCCAGGGCCGAAGGGAACAAGTAGCCGGCTGTTCCTTTGATCTTTAGCTTCAACTGTAACCACCTCACCTTTTTCCACGCGGCCTGGGTGAAAATACCAGCATTTACACTTGCTACACCGGTCTATAGCTTCACCTTCAACAACCACATTTCCCGCATTGCGGGATAGCTTAGAAGCAACATGGCGAGTGTGCAGATATGGATTTGCAAAATCTAAGTAAGTAAATGTATATGCGGCCAGTAGGAGTGACTACTTGCACGCATGGAGAGGGTTTTAAATGAATGGCAGGTGGCTATTAAAGCCACCCACCCCAAGTTTTTTTTCAAACTCAAATTCAATTTCATAGTGCGCCCACACCAACTTTCACAATCATCTCTCTAATATGTTTTTAATTGTAAATGTATACATGTCAGTACAATCAATCAAAGCAATTTGTCATTGTTGATATATTTCATACTTAAAAGCATAGAGAAAACTGAGTAAACATTCAATTTAATATTGTCCTGTACTCATTTTTAATTGGTTTCAAGGCATAAACACCGGAATAGCTTGTTAGTTGACCAAATTGCAATAGTTAGTCTTCTAATCTTGAAGAAATCACTTGATGAAATGGAAATTTTTTTTGGTTGTATTACAAAGAGACTAAGAATGCAGAATTATAACCGTATCTACAGTTGTCTACAAAGAGTATTATTATAAGTGTCGTACTAAAATAAATAGTGTTAAACGTGATTATAGAATACCTATTAGTGGTAGATAGGTGGTTGTATATATTAGATGCAAATTGGTATAGATAGAATTCTCTCTTCTGCATGAATACGACTTCACAAGTCGATATGTATTATGATAATATCCTTTATTAGCTTGTTTGATTATTTGTGTTTATTACAATAGTGACTTAAGTGATTTATTTATATTTAATTATATAATTATGTATAACATATATAATAAAACTATTTGTGTTTCATACTTTATATGTTATGCGTAATAATTTTAGAATATGAACAGAAATTTGATTTCATCTTAAACCTTTATCGTGGATATCAACAATATCAAAAGAACCCCTATGCCTTGCTACAATTCACTTATTTAAATCAATAAGTTTTCTGAAGTTAACATGCTCACCTTTGCACTATTAAAGTTATACTTCTTAGCATTCCACTGGTAGAAATTTTCGAATATGGAGTGACCTTATCAACATTATATAGTTTTATTTACTTATACCTATAGTACATCCTTGCAAAACAATGTAGTATCAGGGCTAAACTTAGAACTTGGAGCTATCTGTAAAGAGTCTACAAAAAAAAATTGTCGCATTTTCGGGTTGAATGTTTGTGGCGCGGCATCGTCGTCATCGCCGTCGTCGTTGTCGTCATCGTGAGCATCGTCTTTTTGCGGCGTTACATTTTGGTATCAGAGCCAGGGGTTCGAAGCTTGGACCCTTGGGCACACGCAGAAAACATGAAACATGAACATTTAACCTAGTGCAGAGTTGACTGTTGTTTTTTTTGTTTAATATATAAAACCACAATGTTGATAATTATAGGAAACAACAAGTTTAGAAAACTGGCACAAGACCTAGAACAATGAACTAACTCTCGCCTTGATCTGTGCAGGAGGCGCGGATTGGGCGAGGGGTCTCTTCATATAGACCTAGACATACCACCACCAGAGCAGGCCGTAGTAGCCATCCTACCTCAGATCTTGCAGACACTCCAGGATGTCAATGCCGCTATACGCGGAGAGCCCTTGGGAGGACGACTTGTTAGACATAGTTTGGAGCCATCAGTAGATGCCTGCATCCCCTCGAAACGAGCGAGAGCACGGGTAGAGAAATTCCATGCGGAGTCAGCTAGGGCAGAGTCACCACAGAGAGGACATGGGGACAGGATCTCAGGACATAGGGACAGGTCTCAGAGCCCTAGACAGAGGGAGGAGCATACAGAGAGATCTAGGATTCGTCATACGTCAGCTGCAGACCATATCAGGGAGATCCTGAAGCTACGACCATCTCACTATTCGGGTGATACAGGTGGTTTTCAGGCAGAGGCCTAGTTGGTGAGCTTGAGCGGATGCTTCAAGCTCTGCCCTTGTACTAGCAACACGAAAGCTCGTGTTGCAATCCATCTTCTGAAGGATGGAGCAGGAGTCTGGTGGAGGACCGAGGAGCAGAAGCTCCATGTTGACTCAGAGACGATTACCTGGGAGCTGTTTGAGGAGTGTTTCAGGAGCAGGTATTTACCCAGGAGATTTATACAGCAGCGGATAGATGAGTTTCATGACCTCCGTTAGGCATCGATGACAGTAGCTGAGTATGAGAGTCGATTTCTGGACCTACTCCAGTACGTCGACTATATGCAGGATGAGCAGGTACGGATTCACAGGTTCATCCGGGGCCTAAACTTGGATTTAGGTGGCGCAGTGCGCATTCACTACCCACAGAAATTAGCAGAGGCGTGGAGAAGGCCTATATTACAGAGGAGACACGGGGAAAGACGCAACAAAGCTATGAGACGAGTTCGGAGCCATATCCACAGATGCAGGATGGTAGGTCGAAGGGGTCAGTTCCTCCTCCACGGGGTGGACAAAGTTCAGGGAAAGCTTCATTCAGGCCACCACCGCAGCAGCAGCAGCAGCAGACCCGCCCACCTTACCGACCTCCTCAGAGATTTGATGCACAAAGAGGACGTAGTATGGGGCCTCCTCCTAGGGGTCCCATCAGGACACGTGGTGCACTCGAGAGCTCGTCGGTAGAGACTCTCAAGAGAGACCTCAGCAGTCCATAGCCGGATCGTCAGGATCTATATCTCAGTCATCTAGAGTACCAGCTGGAGCTGCTTCCCACTGGAGAGGACCAGGCAGCTGTTATGGTTGTGGTGTTGTTGGACATCATTGGAGAGATTGCCTCAGAACCCTAACAAGGGTAAGACGCAGAGCTCAGAGCCTACTGTTGGAGATATGGCACGGAGTCATCGGATCTACGCGGTCGAGAACCGCCAGGTTGAGCATCAGAGTACTGTGATTGAGACGACAGGTAGTGTTGGTGGTATTTCCACCTCTATATTATTTGATTCTGGTTCTTCTGATTCTTTTATTGCACCATCCTTAGTAGAGTATTGTAGGCTAGTGGCAGTTAGGCAAGGCCGTAGTTGGGACGTTGAGATGGCTTCTGGAGCCAAAATTTCTGTAGACTCCTTAGTTAAGGAGTGTGTAGTGGATTTGGGACCCTTCACCACTACTTCTGATCTTCGGATCCTTCCATTAGGATCTTATGGCATCATTTTAGGCATGGATTGGTTGTCCGCTCACAGAGCTAGAGTGGATTGTTACCATAAGACTATTGCTTGCATAGATGATCTTGGAGTAGAGTCAGTGATATCAGGAGTTAGGAGGGTTGTATCCATTCGCACCATCTCCGCTATGCAACTTAAGTGGTGTGCGCGACAGGGTTGTCAGATGTTTGCTATTACGGTCAGTGACAGATCAGAGGATGAGTCCAGAGGACCTTCCCTCGATGACCATCCCATCTTGTCAGAGTTTGCTGATGTGTTCCCAGGGGAGCTACCGGGATTACCTCCCCCACGTGAGATCGACTTCCATATAGATCTAGTTCCGGGCGCAGAGCCTATCTCACGAGCACCTTATCGGATGACTACTCCTGAGTTATGTGAGCTCAAGTTGCAGCTTGAGGACCTTCTGGAGAAAGGCCTAATCTGTCCTAGTGTATCCCCTTGGGGTGCACCAGTGATCTTCATGAAGAAGAAGGATGGATCTCTTCGGTTGTGTATTGACTACCGTCAGCTGAATACGATTGAAGCTAAAGATCAAAGGAACAAAGCCATTACTTGTTCCCTTCTGCCCCGGCTGTGCAAACTAAAATGGAGGTGGTAGATGGAGCTACGGGTGAGAACAGAATGCCCAGCCGCGGAAACCACCACAAGTCCCTTTTTTTTAATTTCGAGCACTTTAAGTATGCAGTTGTCCATTTATGTTGTTATCTATTCAGTATTGAATGCATCTTCAAAATTCGGAATTCTCCTTCGAGTTATATTTATCAAAATCGATTGAGGGATAGTGAGAGTCTCGATAGAAGGCACGGTGGAAAACTAATGCATAGATCTTCTACTAAGGTCCTGCCGCATATGCGTAATGGCTCATGGAAGGAGCCTCTTAGAGGTGGATCTGTTTCATGCTAATCGGTCATGAAGCACATGATTAGGCTGTGTAATTAGATGACGCCTCCTTCATGGAGGTGGGTCAGTTTCAACCGTAAAAATACAAAAGCACTGAGCCGCTTTGCAAAAAGAAAAAAACGAGATCATTCATAGACCTAGGGTGGGCGCATACTGAGTAACTTGCACATGCGTATGTTCCCTTTTATAAAATTTAATAAAATTGTTTGGCTCATGATGTGATTATTATTCTTTGCTAATATAAGAGAAGCATCAATAGTATATTGGTTTTAATGTGATTTAGTAATAGTAGTCTGTTATTTTTATTATTACTTAAATATGAAATACTATTTAAAATATTAGTATCCTTGTTAAACGTTAAGGAGTATTGGATAGTAAATTTAATAAGTTTAAAGTCTTGCATTACAATTTCCTTCTACACAATTTAATAACATTGTATGGGATTTCGAATAGGTTGATTTCATTTTCTTTATTAATTTGGAAATGGATTTTACAATGAATTCATAAATGAAGAAAAACATAAAAGAGCTAGAGCTTAAAATGCTTCATTGGCATATTAAAAGCCATTTAGAAACTTAAGTCTTTCCATCAACTATACAAGAAGAGAAAATGCACTAATATTCCAACTTTTCCAATACATCACTTTTAAGTAACAAAACAAAATTTAATATATTTTCTTTTGTAATTTCTTCCCAACATTCCACAAAAGAGTTCAACAATATTTCCAATAAGTTTTAGAGTAAGAATTACTAACATTTCAATACAACTTTCCTCCAAAATCTTGTTACATAACATTTTCTACTT